>CAUYLG010011257.1:0-24215 GCA_963573385.1 Cacajao melanocephalus | reverse complement strand
TCAGGCCTTGTTCTCTTGCTGATGAGGAGCTGCGATCCCCTGTAGGAGGAGAGGCATTCTGATTTCGGGTGTTCTCAGCCTTTTTGCACTGGTTTCTTCCCATTTTTGTGGATTTATACACCTGTCGTCTTTGTAATTGCTAACTTTCAGATTGGGTCTGAGTGGACGTCTGGCTTGTTGGTGATGAAGTTTTTTCTGTTTCTTAGTTTTCCTTCGGCGGACGCCGTTTCCCCACAGAGCTAGGCCTTCCCGGGTTCAGCTGTGCTTACTGTGAAACTCTCAGTCCTCAGCGCTTCCAATTGCTGTTCTCCTTGTGGGGATGGGACCAGCTGAGCCTGACTCGAGGGGCACCCAGTCGCATATACTCTGCACTGAGAAGCGCTGCGCCTCGCCGGGGCACAGGCAAAACAGCTGCGCCGGCCAAAAGAGTCGCGCTGGCGACCCGTGTGGCTCCTCCGCCGGGAATTTCCCAGTTTGTGTTCCACAGAAATTCGTCTGAAATTGCGGCGTCTACTCGCTCTCTGTGCTTTCACTGGGAGCTAAAATCCTGAGCTGTTGTTAATCGGCCATCTTGGATCTCTCCCCAGGCTTCACCAATATTAACAATAATCTGGCCGGGCGCAGTGGCTCATGCCAGTAATCCCAGCACTTTGGGAGGCCAAGGTGGGCAGATTACCTGATTTCAGGAGTTCAAGACCAGCCTGGCCAACATGCCAAAACCCTGTCTCTTCTAAAAATACAAAAATTAGCTGGGCGTGGTGGCACACACCTGTAGTCCCAGCTACTCAGGAGGCTGAGGTAGGAGAATTGCTTGAACCGGGGAGGTGAAGGTTGCAGTGAGCCGAGATCGCACCACTGCACTCCAGCCTGGCAACAGAGCAAGACTCCATCTCAAAAACACACCAATAATCTCTGTCTTAAGCTGTGTAGTAGGACATGGGTATCTGTCCTAATTATTTAATCTTCCATTTAAGTTATATATATTCTTTTATATGTATGAAATATCTGAAGATAATAAAAATGCTTTCACTCATTCAACAACCATTTATCAAGTACTGACTATGTATCAGTCGCTGTTGCAATTGCTTGAGATATAGAAGTGAGCAAACAGAAAAAAAGACTTTCTGGAGTTTGAAGGTGAAAACAGCAAACACTTAAAATAAATATGTCAGCCACAGAAAATTTTGGAAAACCCATACCAAGTTCTGTCATGTATGACCCACCAATTGTCCAGGATATTGCACCCAAATCAGTTATCCCAGAATGAGACAGCAATTATAGGCAACTCCCAATTATTTATGCTGGGCAAGGGGCACAATGGTGTGGGTAATCTAAGACAAGGACTTATATACTCAATTGGATCAATATCACAGGAAGGAAGAAGAGGCAGAGTTCATCCAAAAAGTAATCTGCAATGTCAGTTAATCCAAATAATAAGAAAAAAGCAAATATCATTTGCACTTGTCTTTGGGGTATATTACCCTGCTAGTGTAGCACATTCACTTAATGCACTTTCTCTTGCATGTTTTAAAAAGACGTGTTGTTAACTTCACACCCACTGCCTGGACTGCTCAGTAGAAAACTGCTGCTGCTTCAGTCACTCACTCAGTCACTGTCTCTACTAGATGTCCATCACTAGTAGTTTATATAAATGGAATCATATAGTATGCCCCTGGGCATAGGGGATACAAAGACAAATAAAATTTGATTCCTGTCCTCAGGGAGCTTAGTTTGTAGAGTAGTGGTAAAGAAAGAGAGATTTTTCAAAAATCTTTAAAACAACACAAGTGTCAAAATGGAAATCTAAAACATGTTACTATTGGCACACAGAAGAGGGACATCTAACTCTTCAGAGGGGAATACATCAATGTTGCCTTCTCGAAGTGGTGCTGTTTAGGCAGCATTGAAGACTAGGTAGGAATTTCTCAGGAGGAGAATGAGAAGGGCATTCCAGACAGAAGGACTGACATATGAAGAGGCTTGTGGTATCACAGGGCATGGGACAGCAGGAAGCTCAATGTGGCAGGAGCCTAGGGGAAGCAAGGCAAAGTAGGATTGATGGGCAGTTAGTTTGTGTCATACCCAAGAGCTTGGTCTCTATTTGATCAGCAATGCAGAGCCAAAGTTTGAGCAGAGAAGTGAACCAACCAGATTCATTTTTTGAAATATAATTCAGGTAGTGGTGGTGATGTAGAGTTGGCCTGGAAAAGAAAAGACATCTGGTAGAAAGAAGCATATGGTGGCTATGCAATAGTTCGGGGCAAAGATTATCAAAATCTGAGCCAAAGCAAGGCAAAGGGGAGACAAAAGAGAAATGTATTCAAGAGATATTTCTGGCCAAGTACAGTGGCTTACGCCCGTAATCCCAGCACTTTGGGAGGCTGAGGTGGGAGAATCACGAGGTCAGGAGTTCAAGACCAGCCTGATCAACATGGTGAAACCTTGTCTCCAAGAAAAAAATTTAAAAAAAAAAGAGATGTTTCTGAAATGCAATTCAATTGGCCTGAGTGATTAACTTGGTAAGGAAGACAGGAGTTGAGGATAACTGCAAATTTTTAGCCTGACAGACTGGGCAAATGGTGAGTCTGAAACTGAAATAAGGAATGCTCTGGAAAGATGATGGATTGAAGAGTAAAATGGAATTGAAGTTTTAGAGAAAAGAGACTCAAGGAAAACTTATTTTGGGTGAGGAAATGAGAATATGGGTTAAGGACAGGAGAAAAAAGAATATGTTATTAGAACAGAAGTGGAGAGGTTGATCTGAAAGTAATAAGGCTACGTCTTTCTCTAATTAATATAAGAGATGTGGAGGGAAGGATGTTTAGAGTTTAGAGGCCAAGGGAAGAGAAATTAGGGGAGTTAGCATCAGATGGCTGTAATTTGGGGGAAGCTGTGAGAGAGAAGCTGACCTACAGAGGGTGAATAGGAGATGTGAGGTGTGAGAATACCCTAGTACATGTACTTTCTCACTTACATATATTAACAAGATTCCAGTTTCAAGCCACACTTGAAATCTGCAATTGCTCATCTTAAAACACTTTCTGTTCTCTAGATGTTCTTATCTGTCATCAGGTCTCTCAGAACCTCTTTCTTGCAAGTAGACCTGGAGACTCACAAAGTTGGTTGATAGCAAAACAACTCAGTTTAGCAGGTAAGTGTCATTTCTTTCCATTTTTATGATTATATGCAAAATTAGAACCCCTGAGAACTGAAACATCTACAAAAGCTTCTGGCCAGTTGAAATCTGCTTAATATTTAGTAAGCCGCTTAAACATTTGAATTCTGTGGAATCAGTGTAAACTCTCAAAGAAACACCTAGTTCAATTCAACGTTTATTGAGAACCTGTGTACCAGGCACTACACTAGATGCTAGGGACACAGGGACAAGCCAAACACAACCTCTCCCCTTAGAAAGCTCACAGTCTAGGGGAGCAGCTTCCCTCTTGGTAGGTAGAAGGCTGTATGCTTATATACAATGAGCTGCAGGTAAGTCAGTGCTCTTTTTTTACTTTTAATGCAGCATTACTTCTTCTACGTGTAGATGACTAATATTTAGTAAGCTTTTGAAAGTTTTAATAAATTTTGACATAAGCCTACATTTGTAAAACCATCATTATATTCAAGATAATAAATACATCCATCATCCTCAGAAGTTTCTTTCCCATATTCCTCTCCACCCCTCACCCCTGCCCAGACAACCACTGATCTGATTTCTGTCACAATGGAATAGCTTGCATTTTCTACAGTTTATATAAATGGAATCATATAGTATGTTCTTTATTATCTGGCAACACTCAGCTTTTTTTTCTTCTTTTGTGAGACACGGTCTCACTCCATCACCCAGGCTGAAGTGCAGTGGCATGATCATTGCTCACTGTAGCCTCAAACTCCCAGATTTAAGAGATCTTCCAACCTCAGCCTCCCAAGTAGCTGGGATTACAGGAACACACCACCATGCCTGGCTAATTTTTATTTATATTTTGCAGGATGAGATCAAACTCCTGGGTTCAAGTGATCCTCCCATCCCAGCCTCCCAAAGTGTTGTCATTACAGTTGTGAACCACTGCACCTGGCTCAACAGTCAGCTTTTGACAGACCATGGTAATGGAAAGAAATGTGGATAATCTTCCCTTCCTTCCTTCCTTCCTTTCTTCCTTCCCTCCTTCCTTCCTTCTTTCCTCCCTCCATCCCTCCTTCCCTCCTTCCTTCCCTCCCTCCTTCCTTCCTTCCCTCCTTTTCTTGTTTCCTTCCTTCCTTCTTTCCTTTTTTCCTACCTTCCCTTCCTTCCATTCTGCCTCCCATTCTTCCTTTCCTCCCTCCCCCATTCTTTCTTTTCCTTCTTTCTCCTTCCCTTCTTTTTCTTTCTTTCTTTCTTTTTCTTTTTCTTTCTCTCCTTCCTTCCTTCCTTCCTTCTTTCTTTTTTGAGTCTCACCCTTCACCCTGATTGAAATGCAGTGGTCATAGCTCACTGCAGCCTCGACCTTCTGAGCTCAAGTAATCTTCCTGCCTCAGCCTCCTGAGTATCTGGGACTACAGGTGTGTGCCACCATGCTTGGCTAATTTTTAATTTTTTGTAGAGGCAGAGTCTCACTATGCTACCCAAGCTGGTTTTGAAATCCTGGCTTCAAGCAATCCTCCCAACTCAGCCTCCCAAAGTGCTGGGATTATAGGCATGAACCACCACAACCTGCTGCTAATTTCTTTTTTATATCTTTTTTAAAAAATCTTATGATAATCCTGTACATGATAATTTCTTTTTCTTTTTTTTAAATTAAATTTCTTTTTTTTTAATGTAATTACCACTTTATTTATTTTTTAAAAATTTATTTATTATGCTTTAAGTTCTGGGGAGGATAGCATTAGAAGAAATACCTAATGTAGATGACGGGGCAATGGATGCAGCAAACCACCAACATGGCACGTGAATACCTATGTAACAAACCTGCACAATCTGCGCATGTACCCCAGATAATTTCTTAAAGTGGGTATTTTTTAAATCATAAGAGGAAAGATTTTTAAACTAAATTAATACTCAAGGTCATGTGAATTGATTGATAAAATTCTTCTGGAATTTGTGTGGGAAACTTAAATGCACATAGTCTGACCATTGACAAAAGCAGAATATGCCTTTGAGCATGACATAGTAGAAAATGGACAGGTTTGGGAGCCAGAGCTGCATTCAAACTTAGGCTCCACCTAGAAGAGTGATTTTGAGTGTATTATTTAACCTCTCTGAGTTTTGGTTGTTTAACCCATAAAATAGGAATAATAAGACCTCTTTATTGGGTGACTGCAAAGATTCAATTAGACTTGGATATGGAAAGTGTCTCAAGCTCAAATATTAGTTCTCTTCCCTTAACTGTGTTTCTTGTTTCTATGAGACTATTCCTCAGACTTGCAAATAAAGTCATTTAAGGTTTACCCAACATAAAGGTGGCCACTTAACAATTTTGAGAACATATACGTAGAGCAGGGCTAATCTATGTAATTTTTTTTACACCAGCAGGTTGACCTTCGTAATTCTGCTTTCTCCTAATTAACATGAAAAAGAATTTGGTATTGGTGTTCCCCAACTTCTGATTAATCATGGTAGGAGAAGATAGCCGAGGGGCCAAGGAGAGCGGGAATTGACCAAAGAAATTACTGGGGATAATATCCAAAGTGGGTAACCTACACAGAGAAAGGAGTCAGTAGCTAAAATGGATGAAGTGCTTACTACATGCCAGGCTCCATTAAGGCTTTACCTGAATGATTGCGTTTAACCTTCACAACAAACCTGTAAGTTAGGCGCTATGGTTAGGCCCATTTTATAGGTGAGAAAAATCAAGGCTCAGAGAAGTTAAGAAACTTACCCAAGTTGATACAGATGGAAGTGGCAAGGAAGGATTTTAATCTAGGTCTCTAACATCAGAGCCCAAACCCTTAACCATGTCTTTTAGAGAAGCACAGAGCAGTTCCAGGCTCAAACCATGTCCCTCATTTGCAAACACCCACTTATCTTGTGATCGGCCCCAGAGAGGTCTTCTGCTCTTACAAAAAGAGGA
Source organism: Cacajao melanocephalus (assembly GCA_963573385.1). Classification (NCBI taxonomy): domain Eukaryota; kingdom Metazoa; phylum Chordata; class Mammalia; order Primates; family Pitheciidae; genus Cacajao; species Cacajao melanocephalus. The sequence goes on along the minus strand of CAUYLG010011257.1, from coordinate 18,171 downwards.
AGGGAAACAACTACAAAAATAGTGCCCTGAATTTTAAGAAAATGACCATCCACAGCGACTAATGGGAATCAGTTATTCTGTAATCTTGTCCAGGCTGTCTGGCCACGGGTCACCTGTTTTAGGCCTTCCCAAACCCTACCCTCCACCCCCAGCACATCCTTGATTTCCCTCAATGCTAGAAAATTTCTCCTGTTGCTGAATCTCAGTCCATCCCATTGAAGTGGAGGCCCTCCAATTCTGGCTAACATTCATTTCCCTCTAGGGCTATTTGTCAAGGAGGGGGTGAGTAGGGACTTAATGACATGCTTTCCTTAACAATCTTCCAAACCTATCATCTGGGACAGGGTTTATAAGCATTCATCAACAACACCCTAGCAAAGTAGGTTAGTAGGATGAGCCCACTACCTGTTTAGGAATATGGAAGGCTAAGACACTTTTACCAAGACTCACAGGTTTTAAACCCAGTTCCTTCTATCCACATGGCCTTCAGTAAGTTGCACAACTGTTCTGGGTGTCCATCTTCTTCTTGCCTTCCTTCCACACCCACCACTGTCATCTCTGTTGGCAGAATGAAGGCTGAGCTTTGCCTGACTTCCCACAGAACTAATTAAAGTCTACAAAGTACTTTGAGAACATTCAGTGTGGGGTTCTTGCCAAGACAGAATTACAGGTGGGAATGGCAAGGAATGGGATAGGCAAAACTGGGAAAGTTGAGCTGCTCTGAGGAAGGCTCCAATTAGCCTCACTCCACTGTGAATCTTCAAGCTTTTTCTCTTCTGTCTGCTCAGCTATTGTGCAGAAGAGTCCACTTCTTTTCCCCTTTCAAAGAATCAGATACAAGACAACCTGGGAGCTGAGTTTTGCAATCCTTTCATCTCAAAATCACACACAGACTCCTTCAGACAATACTTGTCTTACGAAAAGGAAATAGTGGGATTAAATCTGAGCCTGGAACAAATCCCTCTGATGCAGGATGCTTCCAAGTGTGGTTGCTTAGGGATTGCTCTTGAGCTTCTTCTCTACCATGGTCTTGATGTGGGTACTTCTGGGGAGGGGGGTTAAAAAAATTCCTCTGAAGAGTCAGGTCCTGCCCAGGAGGAGTTTACCTGTGAAGGCAAAACACACACAATAAAAGCAACCTAACAACAATTACAAAGCAACACATTAATATAGGCAAATAAACTAGCATTGGAGGGATTAAGGTTAGACTGCAGAAGAACTTCCTGCCACAACAGATATTGTGGATTCTCCTCTGCTTGATAGGTTTAGGAATATCTCTGTTGGAAAACAAGACTCTTTTAATATTCCTCATTCATGTTACAAAAGCCTCAGTCTTTGGGGTCTTTTAAGTATATTCTGCATTTAAACAGGTCAGCTGTACCTTGGGTATTTTTCCTTTTCTTCTCTCACTGTTCTGTAAACATTTTCTGGCTCCATTTCTCCCATTTCCATATTCTGAATGGCACAGGCTTTCTGCTGCCCACTATCTGAATCGACACATCCCCCTGTGGGACACGTGGAATCAGCCAGCATTCTTCTAGGTGAAGATAAGCAGGATGGGTAGATACACTTTAGCACATGTCTCAAATGTACAAATGGCAGGACATCATGAGGCCAGAAGGAGGAGGGGTGGGAGAAGCTTCTAAACTCTAAAGAATTCATCTGTACATCTTTTAAACTAAAGGCTTTCTTTTCTGTTTTTACTGGCTGCTTGGAGTTTATTTTCTGCTTGGTGCCAGGTTCACAGTTCCAGGTGTCAGGAAAGCTTGTAAGTGCTGAGGCCAGGGCCGAAGCCACAGAGAGCGGGGCCCTCACTCCTTTATAAACCAAAGGCTTCTGAGGCTTTTCACTGTTTCAGGGAGGGATCTCTGTGGTCTCAATTATCCATACTTCTGGTAGCAAACTATGACACTGAGAGCCAAAACAGGAGATTTCAGATACGACAGAAGAAGGTGCTCCCTGAGGGGTCTGACTAAGCAAGAAGGGTTTCTGTAAGAGGAAGGAATATTCGGAAGGTTTGTTTCATTCTAGACCTCACCAAATGAAGAGTAAAGAGATGGCTGTGCCCAAGGATGCAGGATAACAGGAGCATGCGGGGCCAAGGTGAAACATTCACTGCAAATCACTCCAAAAATGAATAACACACCAAATAATGGCAAAAATGAACAGACAATATTGGGGAAATGGTCAACTCTTGCCAGGATTATATCCTCATCATCAGAAGAAACAAGGGAAAAATAACTCTAATTTGGGGAAGGGAAGGAGATTATGGAGATAACTCCTAGTGCCAGGCTCATTCTGAAGCTGTGGTTTCAGGCCAAGACTGTGTGTGCTCAAACTTGCAAAGCTCATGCCTGTAGACTTGGAAGAGAAGACTCCATTCAATGTGTGGATTCAGTTAAGCCTAACAGGCCCAATTTTCTCACCCAGCCTTTAAGGTTCTCTCTTCTCTTTTACCACCTTCAAGGTACCCTAATGTTCCTGACTGTCTCTTTTTCTTCAAACCACATATAAGGCTTTTCAGCCTCCACTGGATGCACTTAAGGAAAGTAGGCAAACTGTATCTTAATGCAAAGCAAGTTCCCCTGATGTAGAAGATTAAATAACACATTTCATGAACTTGAAATGGCAGATGGACCAATTATAATTATCTAATGCCTGAGCAGGAGTCCTGCCCTAAAGGCTTCTGTGGAATTCAATAATGTGAAAGACTATCAGGTCCTGGTAAGAGGTGTTTACAGTCTAAGTAGAGAAATAAAACACAAAGACACACGAGGAACAATCGCAGAGCTCACATAAACCTAGGCAAACCTATGCAGCACATACTGAAAAAGGACAGATGGAGGCTGGATTTAGCTCTATTCTCCTTACCTACCATTTTGAGCATTCACTCACTGTGAGCCAGGCACAGTGCTAGGAGGTGCTCTAAATACCTTCTTTACTTTTTTTTTTTTTTTTTTTTTTCCCTTGAGACAGAGTTTTGCTCTTGTTGCCCAGGCTGGAGTACAATAGCACGATCTCAGCTCACTGCAAACTCCACCTCCTGAGTCCAAGCGATTCTCCTGCCTCAGCCTCCTGAGTAGCTGGCATTACAGGCATGTGCTACCATGCCCAGCTAATTCTGTATTTTTAGTAGAAACGGATTTTCTCCACGTTGGTCAGGCTGGTCTTGAACTCGTGACCTCAGGTGATCCACCCGCCTCGGCCTCCTAAAGTGCTGGGATTACAGGCGTGAGCCACCACACCCGGCCACCTTCTTTTCTTTTAATCCTCACAAACTGTGTGATAGGTATTATTAGCATTATTTCAGACATAAGATTAAGTAACTTGTTTAAGTAAACAGGAGAATTAATTGAAACTGCTCTGGGTTAAAACCCAAATCTATGTGACTTGAAGTAGGTGCCTGTAACCCCCACCCCATAATGTCTCCTTCTTCAGAATAACTTTCTACCTTGAAAGAAGTTATGAATTGTCTTTGCTTGAGAAGAGTTTGTACGACTTAGAGGCAGTGTTGTGAAAGTAAAGGAATGAATGATATGAACTGCTATCCTTCAGTTTCCTGACTGGGCCATCTAGTTCTAGGCTGAGGAAAACAATAAAAACCACAAGCTCAAGAGATGCTAAGGTTGCACAAGCTCCCAGGGGCCTTGGGCTGAAACACACTTGGAGAGGTCATTCTGCTGCTTCCACATTTAAGACTTTAGACTCCACAGGATTCACGTTAGGAAGGTGAATGAACTACATTTTCATACAGAGCAAGCTCCCCTGACACAGATAATATAATACATTTCAGGAATCTCCAGATTGATTAGTTCCTCCCAATTTAGCTTTTACTATTTTACTAGACTCTAAAATTAATAGAAAAGAGTATTCTGGGGACCTTTGGCATTAACTTTCTGGCATGGAAACTTTTCCACATGTCCAGCTTCAATCCTTACTCCTGCAAAATATACATTAGAACTTTACACCCAACATACACTCTGTAGGGTATAAAACTATATAAAATGGTCATAGCCCTCCAAGAACTTATGCCCTCATGTATGGATAATTACAACAAAGGCAAGATTCAATAGGTGAAGAATGTGAAAAGAGCTTATAGTCCTTAGTACCAAGATCTTCTTTGGTCAATATTTACCCAGATGCTCACGGAGCCACAATCTTTTTGAGAAAGTCTTGAGCAAGAAGGTGGGATATTTGGGTCTTAGGCTCAATGCATACTTCTAAGCCACCCTCTCCTGGCATTCATGGAACATTTACTGGGCACTTATGAAGTGCCAGGCACTGGGAATGCAGAGATGACTATGATATAAGCCTGCCAGCAAGGAACTCACATACATGCCTTTATCAGAGCTGGGAGCCATGTCCCACCCAACACATCCAACCAATTTCAGCAAGGTGCTTAACTTGAGAGTATGGGGCAGAGTGCAGGGACTGATGCTAACAGTGCTGAGTCAACAGTTTATCCACCCACCCCCACAACACTTCCTCAGAAAGTGGGAGACTTGCAAGAAACCACATGAGTTTCACTAATCCCCCACCAATGGTACCCACTGCATTACTGGCCTCATTACTTCTTAATGGGACTTTGCTGATTACAGACTGCTTAATTACAGTGACAGACTCCCTTTTGGTTGGGGGGCCCTGGGGAAAGAAAATGAGGGTAAGAAGGTTAGCGTGGGTGGGGGGACTATGACTGTAGGCAATCCCCCGCCTCCCACCCACTGCTCTGCCATCCAGGGCAGGAGCTCGTGTGAGAAAGGGACTTCTGAGCAGCCATATTGTTCCTCCTTTCCTGCCCTCCTCACACTAACAGAAGGCTTCAAAGAGAAGAAAAAAAATCAACTTCATCTTATAGCTGTTTTCCTAATACAGGTTTCTTCATTCAGCTTTGAAAATATGTTGATCAGAAAGAAACAGCAATATCATGTCACTATTTATTTATTTTTTAATTTTATTTTTTTGAGATGGAGTCTCACTCTGTCACCAGGCTGGAATGCAGTGGCGCAATCTTGGCTCACTGCAACCTCCAACTCCTTGGTTCAAGCAATTCTCCTGCCTCGGCCTCCTGAGTAGCTAGGATTACAGGCACAAGCCACCATGCCTAGCTAATATTTGTATTTTTAGTAGAGACGGGGTTTCACCATGTTGGCCAGGGTGGTCTCGATCTCCTGACTTCATGATCCGCCCACCTCGGCCTCCCAAAGTGCTGGGATTACAGGATCGAACCACCGTGCCCGGCCATCATGTCATTATTAAAACACAGGTATAGCACGGTGGCTCACGCCTGTAATCCCAGCACTTTGGGAGGCTAAGGCGGGCGGATCACGAGGTCAAGAGATCGAGACCATCATGGCCAACATGGTGAAACCCCGTCTCTACTAAAAATACAAAAAAAAAAAAAATAGCTGGGCGTGGTGGTGTGCGCCTGTAGTCCCAGCTACTTGGGAGGCTGAGGGGGAAGAATTGTTTGAACCCAGGAGGCGGAGGTTGCAGTGAGCCGAGATCACGCCACTGTACTCCAGCCTGGCGACAGAGCAAGACTCTGTCTCAAAATAAATAAATAAATAAACAACCAAACACAGGTATAGTATAATTCTTGGCACATAGTAGGAATATAACAGATATTTGTTGAATAGATGAATGATTACAGAGAGACAGAATAATAGGAGCAAATGTATGCAGAGAGAACAAGCTGATGGTATGTCTATGCTGGGCTACCTAATCAAGTGGCCCTTTCATGGAAGCACTTCCCACCTGACTCTCTACTAAAATAACCAATTGCGTGACCAAGTTGACAACATCAGAAGGCACCTTTAGTACCATACATATGCATCTAGTGACCAAAAGAGAGGAAAAAAGGAAGGGAAACAGGAAAGAAGGGTTGTTGGGTTTTTTTCCTGTATGTGTATGTATAGCAGTCCTGAAAAGATAGAGGTGGGAAAAGCAGAGAATAGAAAAGGTGAAGTAAAAAAGCTTGAACCAGCTACACATCAGAGAAGAAGGTGTGGGACTGAATGAGCATTTCAGACAGTAAATAGAGAAAGTGTAAAGATGGTCCAGACAGCCACATCCACTTCAAGTAGCACAATCAGTTCTTTTAATATCTTCAGTTGACCTTACCTTGCCACCTCTACCATACCTATCCCAGGCACTCAATAAATAGTCATGGTTTAAACCCAGGCAACTATTGATCCTGGCTAATAAAATGAAAGTGGATGATAAAAAAAAATAGAGATAATCAGACTAGGTTTTAAATTGGTTTTGCCCAAGGAGTTGCCTTAGCAATTATGATTTACATAAGCATTCACTGGGAAGGGTTTGCAATGTCAACTTGGGAACGACTAGGGTAGGGAAGCCAAGGTGTACACTGAAGGGCAAGGGATGGTCAAATCAGGATTTAAAATTTCCTGGAGGTAATATGCATGCCCCAACATTTGGGGGTTGAGTATTTGTACCTTCATTCTAAACTATACAATTTAAGGAAAAATTTCTAATATCTCCATCGTTCATTTGTCATATTCATCATCAGAGGTAGATCTAGCTCAGGGTTCTTTCTCTCTTCTTTTATATAAACTGGCTTATTCCTTATGCTGGGAGAGTATAAACTGTCTATAAAATTCCCTAAATTAATCACCAGATAGTTTAAACATAATAAACATGTGAACTGTCTCAGTTAATTGGCCCAAGAAATTGTGTTCATCCTCAGAATCATATTTTTTCCTCTCTTACACTTTCCCTGTCATCCTGAGCTAATGTCATAAGCACGAAAAATTGTTCTTGACTAAAATTGAATTCATATCGAAAATTAGAGCAAGACCTTAAATAGGAATTTAATAAATAACTCCAAAATAGGTAGAAGAGAGGACTTTGGATGTCTTCACCACAAAGACATGATACATGTTTGAGGTGAAAGATATGCTAATTACCCTGATTTGGTTATTACATGATGTATGCGTGTATCAAAACATCACACTGTACCCCATGAACATGTACAATTATTATGTGTCAGTTAAAAACAAAATAAAACTTGTAAAAAGAAATCCAGCGGGGCAAAGTGACTCATGCCTGTAATCCTAGCACTTTGGGAGGCTGAAGTCGGTGGATTGCCTGAGCTCTGGAGTTTGAGACCAGCCTTGGGAAGACTGTGAAAACTCCATCTCTACTAAAATACAAAAAATCAGCCAGGCATGACGGCATGCGCCTGTAATCACAACTACTGGGGAGGCTGAGACAGGAGAATCGCTTGAACCTGGGAAGCAGAGGTTGTAGTGAGCTGAAATCGTGCCATTGCATTCCAGCCTGGGTGACAGAGTGAGACTCCATCTCAAAAATAAATAAACAAATGAATATAATCCATTGACTTGGAGGATCATCACATGATGTGTAGGTCAGTCGCTTCTGAGATGGCCACCAGGTGTTCAGGGATCAAGGGGAAAATTCAAATGAAGGAGGAGATTTAGTCCCTTCCCACTGGGAGAGTTCAGTAAGATAGCAGTGTGGGGGACAGATACTGAAAAGCACTCATGAAGCAGAGACCGTGGCAAAGAGAGACAAGGACAAAACCAGGAGGCAGTTTGCTGAGCTCCAGAGGTAAGTGCTGGAAAGATGTGAAGAAACCAAATAGAGAAAAACCAATCAGGGAGTAAAGGACCAGAGTGAAGAATTGCCATGGACAAGATTCCATGTGTGTGCCTCCGTGTGTGTACTTTGCAAGGAGTGGCAGAAAAGACTGGGGAAAAGGAGTAAACTTAGATCTGTGGAGAGAAACAAAGAAAGTCTGGGGGAGAAGGCTAGGATGTGAAAGGCAAGGAGGTGTGCTACAAAGGATGCTGAAAACTGGGTCCCAAGCCGTCTGTCCTCCATGACTATTTATACAAATCCACACTCACTATCGGTGGGCAGGCCAGTAGCTTTTTGCAAGATTATCTGACCTGTGTGAAACAAGTTTTTGGGTCCAGGTAATGAAAAAGAGGGGTGTTCTTTACATTACGGCTTTGAGCCTCTACTGAGGAGCATGTAACTATTAAGTCCACTCTAATATGAAGTGATGGGAACTGAGAAATTGCCTTCAACAGCATAAGTAAAACATTTGCTAATACATGCTAATATAATGATAACCCTTCAGTTATCATTTAGAGGACAACTGGCAGCTGTGCTTCATTTTTTTCTGAGGAACTAAAAACCATAAGGAAATAGAATGGAGCTACAGAGGCTACAGAAGCTGGGACTGAGTTAGAGGAAAAAAATTCCTGATGGAAATGACTCTTCTTTTTGGTACCCTTTAGGACAGCCTTTATAATACCCACCTGGGTATGACTTCAATGCCAATTTGCTGAACTTGTGAGGAAATAGGGGTCCATGCAATGTTTCATGATATAGTTCAAATGCTACCTCATCTGTAAGATGGGTAAAATGATAACGTTTCACAGAGATGATATGTGCAAAAATGCATAGCCCCATGAGCAGGCCCTGGTAGGGTGTGTGTGCCTGTGTGTGTGTGTGTGTGTGTGTGTGTGTGTGTTCATGCACTGTAGTCATTTCCTCAGTAAATACAGATTTCTCTCTCTCTCTTTTTTTTGCTCATCCTCAGTTTCCTTAAATAGAAAATGGGTATAGACTGCCTTAGAGAATTTGGTAGGAAGATCAAAGGAATTCATTGGATGGGAAAACACTTAGAAACTGCAAATTGCCACACACAAAGAAATAAAAGTTATCATTAGGCCCTCTGTGAAAGTGTTTTACTAACTGCCAATATATGTGCATGTGTGTGTGTGCATGGTAATGTTTTGCTCAAATCTACATGCACATGCATTAAAAATGCATCCAGGCCAGGTGCGGTGGCTCATGCCCGTAATTCTAGGACTTTGGGAGGCCCAGGCAGGAGGATGGCTTGAGGCCAGGAATTCAAGACCAGCCTGAGCAAAATGGCCAGATCACGTCTCTACAAAAATTAAAAAATTAGCTAAGTGTGGTGGCACAAACCTGTGGTCCCAGCTACTCAGAAGACAGAGGCTCACTTGGGCCCAGGCGAGGCTGCAGTGAGCCATGTTTGTTCCAGTGCACTGTAGGCTGGGCAACAGAGTGAGAAGAAAGCAAGCAAGCAAGCAAGAAAGGGAGGAAGGGGGAGGGAGGGAGGGAGGAAGAAAGGAAGGAAGGAGGAAGGGAGGGAGGGAGGGAGGAATGATAGAGAAAGAAAGAGAGAAAGGGAGACAGAGAGAGAAGAAGGAGGGAAGGAGGAAAGGAAAGAAGGGAGGAAGGGAGGGAGGGAGGGAAGGAGGGAAGAGTGAGAAAGAAAATGCATCAGAATGGAAATTATTAGTGGAGGGGAAGGTGGTGTACCTTATACCTTGGGAGGTTTGATATTTGGGTGAATGGATTATCAGTGAGTGTATACATTGTATAGCTGTTGAATGTAGTGTATATATGTATAGGTGTAAGTGTCTATAGCATGGCATAGGTGCTAGGGACAAGTGTGGCCATGGTATATGTTTTTTTTTTTTTTTTCTGGGAAATACGATAACAGAAAAACGACACATGCATATAGGACTCAGTTACCAAACTCTGCAAAAATGAAGATTTATATAGCTTTGAATTGATTGATAACGTAGGCAAAAAGCATTGTTTTCCATTTTTAATCTACCCATCAACTCACTCTCCAACTAAGCCAGTAAAATATAAGCATCATACTAAAAGTATGAAGCGACGCTGCACGTACTGTCAAGATACAGCACACATGCTCTTAGGTTTCTGCTTTGCAATGATCTGCTTTAAGACAACATCTTGAGCAACTCTGCATCTAAAAGCCTGGGTTCCTTGTGCACACTTTGTGTCATTGTCCGTGATGTACAACTAAACCATTAAAATAAAAGCATCAGGAGGATGGGGACTTTGACTATCTTGTTAGCTGGTATATCAACAGCATGTAAAGCAAATTTCACCTGGCACAGGGTAGATGTGAGATAAATATTGAGACAAATATTGGAATAAATATCTAATAAGTGAACAAACGGTTTATTTAAACTACCTCAGGGCCTCATTCTGCCTCTGCCAATTAATGGAAGAGTTGGGATGACAGCAGGGACAGACTGGGACCAGCAGGATACTGATTCTTGAGGCAGAGAAGGCGTATGAAGAATGAAGCTGGAAATAATTCACCCTGGTGGGCTCCTTGGACAGATGGGAATATAGAACAGAGAACTATCAGCATTCCACACAAGAACTTATACACTGAATATTTATTCTCCAACATTTTATGACTGTCCATTGTGTGACAGCTGCTGTATTTGGTGATGTGGTTATAAAAATCAACAAGTTGTGGTCTTGAAGTATGCATTTTGGTGAAGACCAATGTGAAAACAAAAAAAAACATTATAAAATGGGCATTGACCTTAGAAAATGTTTGTAAAAAGTATTCTGGGAGCAGATGAGATGAGTGAATATTTGCCTGGGAGAGGAGATAGGTTCTCAACCGTCTGAGCTAGGGTTTGAAGCATGAGTTTCTTGCTGACTTGCCAAGTGCAGAAGGGGAAAATGGTTCCAACCAGAATAGGGCAAAGTCTATGATGCTGTGTGGGAACAGGAAGGGCTCAGCTTGTTGTGCATCATGGACAATGACACAAAGTGTGCACAAGGAACCCAGGCTTTCAGATGCAGAGTTGCTCAAGATGTTGTCTTAAAGCAGATCATTGTAAAGCAGAAACCTAAGAGCATGTGTGCTGTATCTTGACTGCACATGCAGCATCACTTTCATACTTTTAGTCAATAACAGGAGGGCAATGTGTAGATAAAGGTATTAAGAAGTTACACGGAGGTTTTCATGAGACAACATCAAAAGAACAGAAATGTAAAATGCAAATGAGAGGAAAGTGGGAAATGACTGTTGAAGAGATTACATCAAAGAACCTAAATCCACTTCAGAAAACATGGCACACTTACAGAAAAATGGCTTTAAAACATTTACAAAGCAGCATATAAATAAGTGCAAATATGTGGTGCAGACTGAGTCCCCTGGTACTATGTGAGCATAGAATAAACAGGAAACTAACATTGGGTGAGGGTTGCTTGGGAATTAATCAACCAAAATTTAAAAAATAGACAGGATGAGGAAATTGTCAGACACCAACCAAAATTTACTCTCCTGACTTACTCTCAGCCTGGGCTGATTGTCTAACTGACGCAATGAACACGTTACTCTTTGCCAATTTGAACAGTCTGTTTTCATTTCCTACTCTGCAGACGCCCCCTCAGACACTCTACTCAGTTTCTCACAGGCAATTATGACTCTCAGATTTCCTGTGGCTCCAGGAATATGAGGGGTCAGGTTGCCCTAGACCACAAGGAGGCAATTATCCAGATAATTTAGGTGTCAAATCATTTATTTGAATAATCAAGCTCATCTATCCAATTTTCTGCTTCCCAAAGTTCTGGCAGCTGACTCTCCTAAGATCAGCACATGCAGTACCAAGTCATGGGAGGACTTAAGAATTCCCAATAAAATACATTTGTGTTGGTATCATGTAGGGTCCTCTGGGTCCTCAACCACATTTTATTTTATTTCATTTTACTTTAAGTTCTGGGATACATGTGCAGAATCTGCAGGCTTGTTACATAGGTATACATGTGCCATGGTGGTTTGCTGCACCTATCAACCCATCATCTAGGTTTGAAGCCCTGCATGCATTAGGTATTTGTCCTAATGTTCTCCATCCTCTTGCCCCTCACCCCGCAACAGGCTCCAATGTATCAACCACCTTTTCTATCTTCCATTTTGTTTGATATACACAGCAATCTTTAGAAGCCCATGTCAATTTCCCATAGATGGAAGGGTGCAGACAAGTTCTCGGTTTTATTTGCTAGGTTTGAAAGGCTCTGCATGTCACTCACTTAGAAAATAAATATGAGTCTAATGAGATTCCTCCTTGCAGATATCTACGCTGGAATAATGTTAGCCTACACTGCTTACACAGATCCATCCAGTCCAGTACAGACTGAAGTATGCAGCTGCTATCTACTTTAGAAAACATGGCACTTATACTGGAACTTACACTGATAAAGGGATAATAGGACTCTGACCCAGGAGATCCAGAGACTTTTAAACCATATATATGGGATATAGGCAAGCTCTTCTCATACCATAAGCAGCACTAGGGTTGATTTTTAACTTCCTTCTTTCCTCACCACTATGGAAAGTACCTTCACTCCACCTCCATCCAGAGGCCTGCAAACTTGGAGCTAATCTTTAAACTTCCCCCTAATCTTTGCCATACAGTTACACCATCACCAAGTCCTCATTCCTCCATTGCACTATCTCTTGGAGTTTATTCTTCTTTCTTGGCCCAGTTTCCCTAAAAATTAGAGCCAGAAGTAAAAATTTATGTGATAATACTTTATTGAGAAATGCAGTCCCAGGGAAGCAAGAATGAAAGAGAAAGAGAACAAAGCAGAAAAAAAGACACAGCAAGTAAAAAGGAATGCCATATACAGCTGGCCATAGCTCCATGAAAAGCTACTTACTTCATGTGGAAGGATGTCTTCACCATGTGAAGCAGCTACATCCCCAAAAAGTCTGTCTAGGGAAAGGAAGGGAAAAGAATTTACTTACTACCTCCCATTATTCAAGTTCTGTCCCCTGAGGTGTTAACCACCCTGCACTTCTGGGTCTTATATGCATATGTGCTGTCAACCTTCTTCTCCTTTTTTTTTTTTTTTTTTTAAGAGACATGATTTCACTCTTGTTGCCCAGGCTGGAGTGCAATGGCGCAATCCTGTAACCTCTGCCTCCCAAGTCCAAGGGATTCTCCTTCCTCAGCCTCCGAAGCAGCTAGGATTACAGGCATGCACCATCACACCTGCCTGATTTTGTATTTTTAGTAGAAATGGCATTTCTCCATGTTGGTCAGGCTGGTCTCGAACTCCCCACCTCAGGTGATCTGTCCACCTCAGGTGATCCACCTGCCTCCGCCTCCCAAAGTGCTGGGATTACAGGCATGAGCCACCGCTCCTGGCCTGCTGTGCAGAACCTTTTTAAGCATGAGTGACAACAGGGAAGCCCCAGAGTAGGAGCAAAAGATGCACAGCAGGCCAGGCACAGTGGCTTGTGCCTGTAATCCCAACACTTTGGGAGGCCGAGGAGGGTAGATCACTTGGGCCCAAGAGTTCAAGACCAGCTTGGGTAACATGGCAAGATCCCCCTCTCTATAAAAATATAAAAGTTAGCCTGGCATACCTGTAGTCCCACCTTCTCAGGAGGTTGAGGCAGGAGGATCGCTTGAGCCCAAGAAGTGGAGGTTGCAGTAAACTGAGATCGTGCCACTACACTCCAGCACTCCAACCTGGATGACAGAGCAAGACCCTGTCTCAAAAAAAAAAAAGATGCACAACATAGGTGTGATATGAGGTCACAGCTGTACATGCCCACAAGCACCATGAGAGAACTTCCTCTATTGTAACTGGGCTCCACCACCTCCTGACCAGCTAGGAAGCAAGGCAAGACATGGATCTGGCCTGGCATGGCCCATCAACTGTATACTTTCTTTACCATTTTTATAGTCCTAAACCTGGTCTAGAACCAAATTGGTTATGTCTAGATTATCTTAACAGACTCTTAACCAACTTTCATGCTTTCACACCTCCAATCTTCCCCCCCTTTTAATTTACCAGTCACTGGCAAGAAATCAAGAATCCATGAAAGCTGTTTTCACAGGATCCCCCTGTTATGCAGTAGCCACTGTTGTTCATCATATCAAACTAAAGCTCTTCCACTTGGCCTTAATTCATCCTTCATACAGCTCCCCCTCCTCATCACTCCCACCTTCCACCATACCTCCCACCCCTCCATCTAATGACTTTCTAAATGGAATCTCTTCTCTGGTTTAAGTACTCCACTTCCTCTCTTTCATACATGACATCCTCATGCAAAACTTCAGGCCTTCATGCCAAAAATGTTCACCTCCTCTGTAGTAACTCAAATTTCTCTCCTTATTAAAATTATTGTAGCTGAGAGTTCCTGAATACTTATTATGTGCCATGCATTGTATGAAGGGTTTTGTATGTATCATCTCAGTTAACTTAAAAAATCTATTTGAGGCAAATACTATTTTATGAAAGAGTTAACTGGTTTTTGGAAAGATCAATCATTTAGCTCAATATTACATAGCTAATAAATTGCCCAGCAATGACTTTAACTATCGTTTGTCTAAACTCCACATAAAACTTCCTGTTGGCAGGAAGACTTCACTTAACCCAACAATGACAATGCTACTGCTTTGTGACTGCACAGCAGTTACAGGTATAGTTTCATTTTGCTACTTTGCCACTTGTTTCACATTATTAAGTGTTCTTAAGTCTTTTATTGTTGTTGTTGTTGGTGGTGGTTGTGTGTGTGTGTGTGTGTGTGTGTGTGTGTGTGTGTGACAGAGAGAGACAGAGAGAGAGAGAAAGAAAATTTTCCCAAACTAGACTCTAGAATGGGAGATCACAGAAGGCAAGGAATGACTTTCATTTGTTTATTTTTAAAATATCACTGTCATCTGTCATTGGAGGGCAGGGCTCTGCTGTTTGGCACTGGGAGCATAGGAACACTAGGGTGCTCACAAACCAATATTCAGAGGTGACTTTGTATAAAACAATGGTATGGCCACATGTAGGATAATGAACTCACTTTTAGATTCCTCTCCTTAAGACACATAATGAAGTTAGAGATGGCCCATGGAAGAGGATGAGGGGCTGGCTTATGACAATAGTGATCTTTATCTAAAAAGATAAAATTTGGAGGGTAGGATATAGTGAAAATATTTAAATTAAAGAAGGCTATCCTGTGGGTAAATATAATATTTGCCAATCCTGAAATAATGAACAAGAGAGGCACATTTTGAAACAAAAGAATAAACTGTTTTACATTCAGTTAGCAGACTAATAGAACTCATTACCCTAAAAGAATTGCTACAAGCTGAAAATACATCAATTTCTAAGATGGCTTAGACAGACTTCCTGTTTGAGATGGCAGTGTGAAGATGGCAGTATAAAAATGACAGTCCTTTTCTCCTATTGTAAATCACCAAAAATAAAAAAATGACAAGGAGAATGAGAAATCTTTAATGAAGCTACAAGAAAGATGAACCAAGAAATAGAAAGGGCATCAATAGGAGCAGCCATGAACAGGACTGGGGAGAAGACAGGATGCACCCAGCTGCAGATGTAAAGAATCAGTATGTACGCTGCTTCTAGGAGCACACCTTCAGTACAAAACCAAAATCTCTCACAGCAGGGTGTACAGGCTGGCAGTAAGAGCTTTCCTAGACCTACTTTGCTTCAGAGAAACAAAAGAAGTGGGGCTGAAGGAATTACACAAACAAGCCTATTTTCAGAAAGCGGTGTGATGGAGGGAGAAGGTAAACCTTGCCTCCTGACTAGTCCTACAGCAACTTATATTCAATTGGCTGGGGAAATATACAGGATAAAATTCATACATAAACCTCAGAATAAGAAAAATTCCTCTTAGCCTGGAACTCTGAGCTTTCAACCTTCCTATTTGTAGGAAGCACTCAGTCTTCCTACAAATAGTGATATAGGGAAAATTTATCTCATTCAAAGATGAGTAGTTATAAAAAACAGACTTCCACAGTAGGTAGCAGGAAAGAATAAAGAGGTTTTTTTTTTAATTTAAAGAAAATCTAAAGGCTATAAAGGTTAGAAATAGCAGGTCCAACAATCTAACAACAGAAGCCCCAGAAGGAGAGAAAAGTGGAGGAAAAATATTTAAAGAAACAAAGAAGAAACATCTTCCAGAATTAAAGATGAAAGACCTTAGATTGGAAGGGCTCATACAGGGCCAAATAAAACAGATAGCAGAAATGCACAATTAAATACATTATACTGAATTTTAAGAACATCAAAGACAAAGAATTTTGAGAGAAAGAGTAGATTACTAATTAAGGAATAAGCATCAAGCTGACATCAGATGTCAACAGAACACAGGATTAAAGAAACAATAGAGTAGAATCTTTAAAGACTTAGAGGAAAAAGGCTCATGACTGTAATCCCAGCACTTTGAGAGACCAAGGTGGGTGGATAACTTAGGGTCAGTAGTTCAAGACCAGCCTGGCCAGTATGGTGAAACCCTGCCTCTACTAAAATACAAAAATTAGCAGGGCATGGTGGGTGCTTATAATCCCAGCTACTTGAGAGGCTGAAGCAGGAGAATCGCTTGAGCCCAGGGAGGCAAAGGTTGCAATGAGCTGAGATCATGCCACTGCACTCCAGCATGAGCGACAGAGTGATATTCCATCTCAAAAAAAAAAAAAAAATTAAGAGCTTTTGCACAGCAAAAGAAACAATCATTAGACTAAACCAGCAACCAACAGAATGGGAAACAATTTTCACAATTTACCCAACAGACAAAGAGCTTATATCCAGAATCTACAAAGAACTAAAGCAGATTTACAGGAAACAAACAAACAAACCCATTCAAAAGTGGGCGAAGGATATGAACAGACACTTTTCAAAAGAAGACAAATATGCGGCGAACAAACACATGAAAAAAAAAATGCTCATCATCATTGGCCATTAGAGAAATGTAAATCAAAACCCCATTGAGATAGCATCTCATGCCAGTTAGAATGGCGATCATTAAAAAATCTGGAGACAACAGATGCTGGAGAGGATGTGGAGAAAAAGGAACACTGTTGGGACTGTAAATTAGTTCAACCACTGTGGAAGACAGTGTGGCGATTCCTCAAGGATCTAGAAATAGAAATTCCATTTGACCCAGCAATCCCATTACTGGGTATGTACCCAAAGGATTATAAATCATTCTATCATAAAGACACATGCACATGTATGTTCATTGTGGTGCTGTTTATGATAGCAAAGACCTGGAACCAACCCAAATGCCCATCAATGATAGACTGGACAAAAAAAAAATGTGGCACATATACTCCATGGAATACTATGTAGCCATAAAAAACGATGAGTTTGTGTCCTTTGTAGAGACATGGATGAACCTAGAAACCCTCATTCTCAGCAAACTGACACAAGAACAGAAAAACCAAACACCTCATGTTTTCACTCATAGGTGGGTGATGAACAATGAGAACACTAGGGCACAGGGAAGGGAACAACACTCACAGGGCTAGGTGTGGGGTGTGAAGGGGAGGGGAGGGGGGCAGCGGGGAGGAGGGGGAGGGATAACACTGGGAGAAATGCCTGATATAGGGAATGGGGGTGGGGGGATAGCAAACCACCATGGCATGTACATTCCTATGAAACAATCCTGCAGGATGCAGGACGTGCACATGTACCCCAGAGCCCAAATACAACAACAAAAAAAAAAAAAAAGAAAGAAAGAAAACAGGTGGGGGAGGGGCAAATAAAAGTAACCTTGTAAGGAGAAATGGAAAGGAAGGGTGATGAAATATTTTGGTAAAGTTTATTCTTTTTTAAAAGCTAAGATTAAACAAAAGAAGAAAAGGCATACCTGTGAAACTGTAAACTAAAAATCCAGACAATATCAACATGATAGAGGAATGAGTTATGGAAAACAAGAGATCCAACAGAATGCTAAAGAACTTGTCTAGTTAGAGTCTGAGATAATGACATATTTAAGAAATAGTAAAGGTGTAAATAACATGAATATGGCTATTAAGTCAAGGGAAAAACCATAGGAACTTCTGAAAATGCCATCTATCAAATAAGCAGAAAAGGTGAAAAAAATAAAGATTTCGATAAACATTATTTCATCAAATAAGAATATTTTTTCAATAAAGAACATGAAGAACACATACATAAAATTAACAGAGGAGAGAGATCCAAGATGGCCGACTAGCAACAGCTCAGGATTGTAGCTCCCAGTGAAAGCGCAGAGAGCGTGTGGATGCTGCACTTTCAGGCGAACTTTTTGCCCACAGACTGGGAGATTCCCAGCGGAGGAGCCACACGGGTCGCCAGCATGGCTTTTTTGGCTGGTGCGGCTATTTTGCCAGTGCCCTGGCGTGGCGCTTCTTGGTGCAGAGTATACAGGATGTGGTGCCCTTTGGGTCGGGCTCGGCTGTCCCATCCCCACAAGGAGAACGGCAATTGGAAGCGCTGAGGACTGAGAGTTTCACAGCAAGCACAGCCGAACCGGGAAGGTCCAGCTCTGTGGGGAAGGGGCATCCGCCAAAGGAAAACTAAGAA